>JAUIMM010000005.1:5707500-5720000 GCA_031769625.1 Taudactylus pleione
TCCAAACAAAAAAAAAATTATTTTCTGTGTTTGTGAATTGTGTGCGCAGTAGCCGCACGTGCATCAACAAAGTAGTGCCAAGCGTGCGCCTGTGTCATAAGTAAAGGGCCGGCTGGCTTGACCGTTAAGGGTGCTGTAACCCCCGAAAGTACACTCCAGTCCAAACCAAAAAAAAAATTATTTTCTATGTTTGTGAATTGTGTGCGCAGTAGCCGCACGTGCATCAACAAAGTAGTGCCAAGCGTGCGCCTGTGTCATAAGTAAAGGGCCGGCTGGCTTGACCGTTAAGGGTGCTGTAACCCCTGAAAGTACACTCCAGTCCAAACCAAAAAAAAAATTATTTTCTGTGTTTGTGAATTGTGTGCGCAGTAGCCGCACGTGCATCAACAAAGTAGTGCCAAGCGTGCGCCTGTGTCATAAGTAAAGGGCCGGCTGGCTTGACCGTTAAGGGTGCTGTAACCCCCGAAAGTACACTCCAGTCCAAACCAAAAAAAAAATTATTTTCTGTGTTTGTGAATTGTGTGCGCAGTAGCCACACGTGCATCAACAAAGTAGTGCCAAGCGTGCGCCTGTGTCATAAGTAAAGGGCCGGCTGGCTTGACCGTTAAAGGGTGCTGTAACCCCCAAAGTACACTCCAGTCAAACCAAAAAAAAAATTATTTTCTGTGTTTGTGAATTGTGTGCGCAGTAGCCGCACGTGCATCAACAAAGTAGTGCCAAGTGTGCGCCTGTGTCATAAGTAAAGGGCCGGCTGGCTTGACCGTTAAGGGTGCTGTAACCCCTGAAAGTACACTCCAGTCCAAACCAAAAAAAAATTATTTTCTGTGTTTGTGAATTGTGTGCGCAGTAGCCGCACGTGCATCAACAAAGTAGTGCCAAGCGTGCGCCTGTGTCATAAGTAAAGGGCCGGCTGGCTTGACCGTTAAGGGTGCTGTAACCCCCGAAAGTACACTCCAGTCCAAACCAAAAAAAAAATTATTTTCTGTGTTTGTGAATTGTGTGCGCAGTAGCCGCACGTGCATCAACAAAGTAGTGCCAAGCGTGCGCCTGTGTCATAAGTAAAGGGCCGGCTGGCTTGACCGTTAAGGGTGCTGTAACGCCCGAAAGTACACTCCAGTCCAAACCAAAAAAAAAAAAATTTTCTGTGTTTGTGAATTGTGTGCGCAGTAGCCGCACGTGCATCAACAAAGTAGTGCCAAGCGTGCGCCTGTGTCATAAGTAAAGGGCCGGCTGGCTTGACCGTTAAAGGGTGCTGTAACCCCCAAAGTACACTCCAGTCCAAACCAAAAAAAAAATTATTTTCTGTGTTTGTGAATTGTGTGCGCAGTAGCCGCATGTGCATCAACAAAGTAGTGCCAAGCGTGCGCCTGTGTCATAAGTAAAGAGCCAGCTGGCTTGACCGTTAAAGGGTGCTGTAACCCCCAAAGTACACTCCAGTCCAAACCAAAAAAAAATTTATTTTCTGTGTTTGTGAATTGTGTGCGCAGTAGCCGCACGTGCATCAACAAAGTAGTGCCAAGTGTGCGCCTGTGTCATAAGTAAAGGGCCGGCTGGCTTGACCGTTAAAGGGTGCTGTAACCCCCAAAAGTACACTCCAGTCGAAACCAAAAAAAAAATTATTTTCTGTGTTTGTGAATTGTGTGCGCAGTAGCCGCACGTGCATCAACAAAGTAGTGCCAAGCGTGCGCCTGTGTCATAAGTAAAGGGCCGGCTGGCTTGACCGATAAAGGGTTCTGTAACCCCCAAAGTACACTCCAAACCAAAAAAATATATATTTTCTGTGTTTGTGACTTATGTGCACTGTGGCTGCACGTGCATCAACAAAGGAGCAGCGCCAAGCGTGCGCCTGTGTCCCATAAGTAAAGAGCCGGCTGGCTCATTTCTTAAAGGGTGGTGTAACCCACAAAGTGCACTACTCTCCAGCAAATAATAAAAAAATATTTTCTGTGTTTGTGTGCGCTTTAGCCGCACGTATATATATCAATATAACATAAATGGAGGACCAAACTTTCTCTGATAAAAATAAAATAGGGAAAGATCAAGAACCACTTCCTACTAGTGCTGTTGCTGCTGCTGGGAGTTGTTCATCATCCCAGAGAGGAAGTAGGAACATCACTACTTTTACTAAACAATTGACCCTCCAACAGTCCCTAGCGATGAGGATGAAGTACGACAGCAGTCATCCTGAAGCAAAACGTATAACTGAGGCCTTGACTGCTATGTTGGTGTTAGACGTGCGTCCGGTATCCGACATTAGTGCAGTGGGATTTAGACAATTGATGGAGGTAGTGTGTCCTCGGTTCCAAATCCCGTCTAGATTCCACCTGCATCCTCAAAGCAGCAGCGACAAGCGTGCGTCTGTCTGTTAAAGGGTGGTGACACCCTCAAAGTGTGCTACACAAACAATTAAAATATTGTTCTTTTTTTTTCTGTCTTTGTGAAATGTGTGGGCTGTAGCCGCACCTGCATCCTTAAAGCAGCAGCGAAAAGCGTGCGTCTGTCTGTTAAAGGGTGGTGACACCCTCAAAGTGTGCTACACAAACAATTAAAATATTGTTCTTTTTTTTTCTGTCTTTGTGAATTGTGTGGGCTGTAGCCGCACTTGCATCCTCAAAGCAGCAGCGACAAGCGTGCGTCTGTCTGTTAAAGGGTGTTGTAACTCTCAAAGTGCTCCAAAAAATCAAAAAATTTTTTTTAATGTGTTTGTGACTTGTGTGCGATGTAGCCACACTTGCATCCTCAAAGCAGCAGCGACAAGCGTGCGTCTGTCTGTTAAAGGGTGGTGACACCCTCAAAGTGTGCTACACAAACAATAAAAATATTCTTCTTCTTTTTTCTGTCTTTGTGAATTGTGTGGGCTGTAGCCGCACCTGCATCCTTAAAGCAGCAGCGACAAGCGTGCGTCTGTCTGTTAAAGGGTGGTGTAACTCACGAAGTGCTCCAAAAAATAAAAAACTATTTTTTTAATGTGTTTGTGACTTGTGTGCGATGTAGCCGCACTTGCATCCTCAAAGCAGCAGCGACAAGCGTGCGTCTGTCTGTTAAAGGGTGGTGACACCCTCAAAGTGTGCTACACAAACAATAAAAATATTCTTCTTTTTTCTGTCTTTGTGAATTGTGTGGGCTGTAGCCGCACCTGCATCCTTAAAGCAGCAGCGACAAGCGTGCGTCTGTCTGTTAAAGGGTGGTGACACCCTCAAAGTGTGCTACACAAACAATTAAAATATTGTTCTTTTTTCTGTCTTTGTGAATTGTGTGGGCTGTAGCCGCACCTGCATCCTTAAAGCAGCTGCGACAAGCTTGCATCTGTCTGTTAAAGGGTGGTGACACCCTCAAAGTGTGCTACACAAACAATTAAAATATTGTTCTTTTTTTTTCGGTCTTTGTGAAATGTGTGGGCTGTAGCCGCACCTGCATCCTTAAAGCAGCAGCGACAAGAGTGCGTCTGTCTGTTAAAGGGTGGTGACACCCTCAAAGTGTGCTACACAAACAATAAAAATATTCTTCTTCTTTTATCTGTCTATGTGAATTGTGTGGGCTGTAGCCGCACCTGCATCCTTAAAGCAGCAGCGACAAGCATGCGTCTGTCTGTTAAAGGGTGGTGACACCCTCAAAGTGTTCTACACAAACAATTAAAATATTGTTCTTTTTTTTCGGTCTTTGTGAAATGTGTGGGCTGTAGCCGCACCTGCATCCTTAAAGCAGCAGCGACAAGCGTGCGTCTGTCTGTTAAAGGGTGGTGTAACTCTCAAAGTGCTCCAAAAAATAAAAAACTATTTTTTTTATGTGTTTGTGACTTGTGTGCGATGTAGCCGCACTTGCATCCTCAAAGCAGCAGCGACAAGCGTGCGTCTGTCTGTTAAAGGGTGGTGACACCCTCAAAGTGTGCTACACAAAGAATAAAAATATTCTTCTTCTTTTTTCTGTCTTTGTGAATTGTGTGGGCTGTAGCCGCACTTGCATCCTCAAAGCAGCAGCGACAAGCGTGCGTCTGTCTGTTAGAGGGTGGTGTAACCCTCAAAGTGTGCTCCACAAACAATAAAAATATTATTTTTTTTTTTCTGTCTTTGTGAATTGTGTGGGCTGTAGCCGCACTTGAATCCTCAAAGCAGCAGCGACAAGCGTGCGTCTGTCTGTTAAAGGATTACATCGGTGACAGCATCCAAGTAGGCATGTCAGACAGTCCGTACCTGTACTGGCAGGAAAAAGAAGCAATTTGGAGGTCCCTGTACAAACTGGCTCTATTTTACCTGAGTTGCCCCCCCTCCAGTGTGTACTCCGAAAGAGTGTTTAGTGCAGCCGGGAACCTTGTTAGCGAAAGGCGTAGGAGGTTGCTTCCACAAAATGTGGAGAAGATGATGTTCATAAAATGAATGATCAACTCTTCCAGGGAGACCAGCCTCCAGAACGTACAGAGGGACCTGTGGTTCCAGCAGGGATGAATTAATACTCTGTGAGGATGAGGATGTACATAACACTGAAGAGGGTGAGGAATCTGTGGATGAGGAGGATGAGGACGACTTCTTGCCTCCGTAGAGCCAGTTTGTGCAGGGACAGATTAATTGCCAGCTTGTTTTGTGGGGGCCCAAACGAACCAATCATTTCAGCCACAGTTGTGTGGCAGACCCTGGCGCTGAAATGATTGGTTTGTTAAAGTGTGCATGTCCTGTTTATACAACATAAGGGTGGGTGGGAGGGCCCAAGGACAATTCCATCTTGCACCTCTTTTTTTTCTTTGCATTATGTACAGTTTGGGGCCTAGTTTTTCAATGCCATCCTGTCTGCCACTGCAGTTTCACGCCTAGATGGGTCACGTGTTTGTGCCGCCCACTCGTGTCGCTTAGCATAGTCATCCAGCTACCTTGGTGCAACCTTTTGGACATAAAAACACTATTGTGAGGTGTGAGGTATTCAGAATAGACTGGAAATGAGTGGAAATTAAGGTTATTGAGGTTAATAATAGCATAGGAGCAGAAAAACCTACAAATTCTGTGATTTTAGCTGTTTTTATGCTTTTTTTCAAAAAAATACAGATCCAAAACACAAAACCCAGAACCCAAAACACGGAAGAGTGGTTTTGGCAAAACCAATCCAGATCCAAAACACGAAGAAAGATCCAGATCCAAAACCAAAACACAAAACACGAAAAGTGGCCGGTGCACACCCCTAATATATATATATATAGTCTAGAGTTATCCCTACTGCACGAACATGAGGAATGGTCTAATCACATATGACATGCTGCTATTACAGGATGCTTGCCAAAGTCTCAAGAAAAATGTAAGTAAAGAAGTAGATTTAAGCTCTGATTAAAGACCCCAGGTGGTATCAAACAATTATTAATATACTACCTTTATTAATACATCTACTAATCATTAAACCTTATTAAAGTGAAGTAAAAAACTAAACAGTAATGATGAATAGGGAGGAAAATATTCAGCTTTTTGCATGCATGCAAAACATATCGCTCAAGTTCAAATATGACAATAATTGCAAATGGAACTTTGAGATCTGATAAAGAATGTTGTATTTAACAAGCTGTAGACTTCTGGCAGGTGAAAGTAGAAGCAGAAGAACTCTGCAGCAATGATAGCATTAATAATTGTTAGTACTCTTCAATGTTATAGCACACAGGGGGCCTTATGAAATAGCCTGTAAGATGCAGGCATAGGCATGATTCTAGAAAGTTAGAAGTAATATAAAGTAAATGTGGATCATGGAAAGTACATTTAATGGTGAACCATTATATCTTTATGGCCACCAGTAGTGCACGCAGGGGGGTTTCTGAGTACCCAGAACCCCCCTGACAGACACGGGAGCAGGCTATAAGTTATTAAGCCCCGCCCCACTCGCAGCAAAATGCCATGATTTGCAAGCCAAGAAATGATGCTATTCCATAAGAATCACATCATTTGGCCCTGCACCCTCCTTTTTGCCACTAGGGGGAGGGTCCTAATGACATATTGCCAGATCCTGTCCCCACCTTTAACCTGCAGCTGCTGTGAGGTAAGTGTGTGTGTGTCTGTCATGCTTGTGTGTATATATGTATGTATGTGTAATGTATATGTGTGTATATGTATGTATGGAAGTGTGTATGTGTAAAATACTTGTGACATAAGTCTGTGTGTGTATCTCTCTCCTTCTCTCTCTCTCTGTCTCATTGTTTATATCCTGTTGCTGGGTTACTGAATTGTCCTTTTAATAGGTGGTTAGTGGTCACATGGTCCGGCCCCTCCGTGACGCTGATGCAGGCGCATCCAGTGACATCATCTTTACGCGCAGGATCCCGCGGGCATGCAGTGACACGGACGGTCTGGCGGGGGTATATAGGTGAGTGTAGCTGTATGATGTTTTATGCCCTGAGGAAAATGTTTGAATAAAACATTGAAACGTTGGTGTACTTGGTCTCCTGTTAAATTATTGCAATGAGTGCCACCTGTTGTCTTGCTATATATATATATATATATATATATATATATATATATATACACACACACACATACACTGTATGTTTGTGATTGTCCTCATATTCAAATCATTTAGGCATCACTTTCATTTATTTCTTGGCATTAATGTCTATCCATTCACTACTACCTATTGATACCAACAGTTATATTCAAGTTTTTTTAAGTTTTTATTATTTTTTTAAACATAAAAGAATGTTTTGTGCCATGACTGCAATTTTATATCCACCTAAACATCCCATCATTAATATGTCCTTAGTCATTCATCTTGTCCAAGACATTTGTTGTGATGTTTGAGAGGTATTTAGTAAATTTTGCAGTTTTCAAGAGATTCACTTTATGGTGTCACAGGCTTATCTCTTGTACCAATGGTCTCTTTGCATGCATTGTCCTCCATATACTGTATATATAGAACTTAGCATTAAATGTACCATAGTCACTAGCTGTTGCAAATATTTTGGGGCTAAATTCGGCAAAACAACAGAATATCCAGTTAAAATAAAAACATCAAAACAAATAAAAAAGCAAAAGGTAAAAATCTGGCACTAACCTTAAATACAGTATGTGAGCCAATAACACACAGTCAATCTGTTTCCCACTAAAACGTTTTGACTGCCACTTCTGATACCAATTGGGGATTAAAAGAATATCCCCAAAGAAAATAAACAACATACAATAAGTAATAGAAGTGCTGTCAAACACTAAACATTTATTGATATGTTCATCAACTGATAACACATTTTAAAACAACACTATGCAAATTACAGGGCTGGTGTTTACTTAAAAAACATTAAATGTAAATATATGTAAACAAAGCATTAGGACTGGCACAGGATATACTAAAGCAGCACACATGTTAACTAGCCAATGCAGAAAAATATTAACATAAAAAAGCACACATACTGTATTAGTTGTCCAATAGGGAACACTATTAGCAACAGTAGAAGCAATTGTTAGCATGCAAATACAAGAGCCAAAAAAATTAAGCTGGCAGGGATGAGAATGAGTAATTAGCTTGATCCAAGCAAAGATATTAAAAACCTTTGCAGTTTGTTAGTATGTAATTGTTTAGTACCGTATTCGAATGTCTCTTTTTAGGAATGACATGCAAAAGTGGTTAAGGTATCCAACCTTTTATTCAGCAGAGAGATGTTAATAGGATTAATAATAAAAAAAGCTTTAGTGTGTCCCAGAATCTTTTAGTGTCATTTGATTAAGCAGAAGCAGTGTTAGAATCAGTTATTTATGATATTTTTATTATTATTTTTTTCATGTTTTATATTTTAGAAGTCTCATTAACAGTTTATCAATAATTATTAATCATTCTAAGTATAAACCAGATCTGAAAATAAGAGTCACAGAGAGGGTCAGGAGCCTGCATCCCGACGGTGCTTCCCACTGTTTAGCGCCTCAGGCTAAATAATAATAATAATAATAATAATAATAATAATAATAATAATAATAATTCTGAAACAAGGATCCTCAGAGTTCGAAGATGGCCACCAGTTAAACTCCCCGGTGTCCCAACTGGCTCTAACATAAGGAGGCGGCTCACACCCGACCGCATACAAGGTTACCAGCAGCAGGAGCTTGCAATAGCGAATACTAGTTATCGCTCCCTGGTTTCTTACACCATCCAGGACTGTATATCTAATATATTAATCTGACTATTTACTGCCAGCTGCAGGAATATCTGACGGTTGAACTCCCAGAGCTGTTGATTTGAACGAATTGATATACCGGAGTCTCTAACCAGCCACTTTGTCATTTTCTCACTAATATGAGAAGCATCGTAATAGACTGTTTTTAAAGGCTTAAAAGCTCCCTTACCTACGCTATTTCATACTGCACTTTGTTAAATACGCTGTATGTGATTGTTTTCTGATTGGGATGTGTACACTTATATATCTCCCAATTTTTGAATGTTTAAGCTACATATGCGCATTTGTATGATTCTTAATGAAAGTGGTACCAGGGTTTTTTAAAAGTAAAAGTCATTATTTTTTAATCAGTCTATCTGCACTCTCTCCACTTACTTTGTTTTCATTGTGTGATTTTAGGGGTTGGCAACCCACAATTTGAGTGAACAGCATTTAGTAACTGTTTGATTAGAGTTAAGGCACCTGATTTCACCCCTTCCTTTTGCTTCCTCAGAAGTCATGCCTTTATTCAGCAACAGTGCTTATAAAGAGATCAAGTATATAAACCAAACATATACAGCTCATATGCAGGACACAACTGTAGTATCTATATAGATAGTTTATGTGCATTGTCATGTAATAGTAAGATGAGGTAGTGTACCTTTAAGGATCATGCAGCATAGAAGGACATGTGATCAGGAAGTGGGGGATAGAAGGTATAAGAGAAAGGAGAACAGCCATGAGGAGATGATGTCTTTATCTACCTGTACTAATGAAAGTATTACTTACAATAAATAAACAACTTTAAACAGCATACTTGAGTCATTGCTATGAAGAAAGGTACATCAGGATATAACAAAAACTTTTCTTTTTGATCCCTGTCTTTCACCTGAGCAGCTAGGTCAACAAAAATCCCTCTTTTTATGAGCACCTGAATAGTGATTATCAGTAACTTGATCAGTTTTAGAACTAGGGTGGGCCATGTACACTGTTTTTATGGCTAAAAATGGCAAAAATTCCTGTTATTATTATTTAAGGAAATCACATTAATCCCACTTTATTCCCAATTATGTGTAGGTATGTGTACAGTAATTGTAGGAATGAGACAGGTGTTGGTGTGCTACAGCACCAGATGAGCTTTGTTTGGAAACAAGAGGTTTCCAAAGTGAGTAGTTTCAAGTACATAGGGTTGCATCATGAATAAGCAAAAACAAAAATGGAAGTGAAGGTGAGAGACAGATAAGATGTAGTGACAAAGGTTCTGGGAACATTTAAATGTTTTGGATGTGCTGGTCTTTGGGAATGAGTGCTAAGAGAAGGTTGTATATTCATGATGTTACAATTAGGTGGCACCCCTATTTACAGTAGTTTTGTATGTAAATTTGATCAAATTTTGAAATACAGATTTCAAGGGGAGCAATTGTTTATTTACCCTTCATGCAATCAACCCTAGTTCCACCACTGAACTTGATCACAGGCTATTCAGAAACAGAACAACTCCAGCTGCTCACAGGAATCATCCGTCTAGTGCCAAATCCTCTGCAGACTAAGCCCTGGCTTGACTCCAACTCTGCACTTATAAAGGGTCTTAGTGAAATGGATCATAGGCACAGATATGGCCATGTTTCATTCTAAAGGCCACCTGCAGGGATTCACTATTACCATGGAGACATGATGCTTTTGCAAACAATGGGGTGACTTACAGTATCACTAGTGTATATTGTAGCACCCTGGACCATTCACAACCTGTGCAGTTCCTCTTTCCTGCCTGGAGTGTTGCTCTCTGCTCTTGTGCTACTAGCACACTCAGCTGATGCAACAAACTGCTAAGGTACTGTACAGACCAGATAATGCTGGAAGCACCAGATCAGAGAGCGAAACCCCAGGCAGAAAAGAGGAATAGCTCGGGTTGTGACAGATGCAGGGTGCTAGAATGAACACTAGTATCATCACAGAGAGAACAGGCATCACTCTTCTGATTTTTCTATATTTGATTATATTGTACAAATAGATCAATGTTTTAAGACCTCTCTGGGTCTTTTCCTCAAAGTCCTCTATGTGCAGGGCACAGTATCCTATGGAAAAGACCCAGATAGGTCTTCAAATGTTGGTCTGTTGGTACAATACAATCAAATAATAAAAAATTAGAGGAGTGCCGTCTGTTCTTGTGGGGTGTAATTATGATCCTTGCTGTTGGGATGCCGGTGCTCATATTGCCAGAGCCAGAATCCTGACAACAGTCAAAATCCCGGTACCAGCCACCTGACTGCTGACATCATGCTGACATTTCTAAAAATATATTTTTTGTTCAATTACAGTCAAAGCATTAATGATAACACAGATGGTATACACTAGTAAAGTAGTTCCCAAACTGTGTGCCGCGGCACCCTGGAGTGCCTCGAGACAATTGCAGAGGTGCCTCAGGTTGGTTGTCCAGCACCAAATCAAATTATTTATGGTCAATATAACATAAATATTTGGACAAACAGAAGCACAAACCTGTCACCCACTACATAAATGAACCTAAGGATGACAGGTAACACAATTTACTTCACTTTTACTACATCACTACATTTTTTCTGAATTTCTCAATAACAAACTTTTGGCTTAGGGGCATTGTGAAAACGATTCTGATGCACTAGGGTGCCGCGATTCAAAAAAGTTTGGGAACCACTGTATTAGTTAGTGCTACCATTTGTGGGAGAGTTAAAACGGCTTCCAATGAGTAATGTGTATTGCATTCTCTTTTCTGAAGAAACAATTGGCTGCATTATTTGTGTCAAATCTAGTGTGCTGTATCTTGTATATATTATTATTATTATTATTATTATTATCCTTTATTTATATGGCGCCACAAGGGTTCCGCAGCACCTTACATAGTACATAAACATAGTGCACAAACATAGTACATAGACATAGTACATAGACAGTTGAGCAGAACAAGAAAACAGTGTCATACAGTTTAAGACAATGCAATACAAGTACATGGTAATAAACACTGCTGCAACAGAAGCAGGATGGCAAAAGTCACGGGTTAGGTGATTTTGAGTATAGAGCAGATAATATAAGTAAAGAAAGGATAAGCACAAGAGGAAAGAGGGCCCTGCTCGTGAGAGCTTACATTCTAGATGGGATGGGCAAACAGACAGGGGTGACACGGATGGGGTAGACAGTGAGCATTGGACAGAGGGTTAGGATGACAGATGGCTAGATTCCTATTTTACAGTATGTGTGAAAGTCATTTGAATTAAGATTTATGCCACTGACATTCTACTTTAAGAGGCAGTTTTTGTAGGTGTCTGTGGAAAGCCATGGCTGTTATATCAGTTTACGTGAAGTCTGACGGGTAGCTGAAGCCACTTCATGAAGGGCTATTTAGAGAGTTTGGTTAACGTATAAACCAGCAGTCTCAGGTAAATGTAGAAATTGGTAAAAGTAGTTATTGTAAAGAGATGTTCAGAAGTAAAATAATAAGTTGTGATCAAGTGTGAATTCTATAAGGCACATTTATTGATTTGGAGGGTGATGGGAGACATGTGAGGTTTGCAGGATATTTATTCCATAGTATATCCGCTGTCCGTGTGTGGGGCCTGGATTTGGTGATATGTCACCAGATAATAAAAGCAGAAGAATGGAGAAGTAGATATAGTTGTAGGTGTGTAAAAAATTTTTATAGTGACACAATGAGGCTGTAATAGTCAATTTTTGATGAAAAGAAATCTCATTAGTTTTTAGAGGAGGTGAGTGACTCAATAGGGCGGCAGTGTGCCCAGAGAGGGGAGATGCAGTGAGAGTTAGGGATGTTATATCCTTAGAGAAAATACAAAGGAGGGAGTTGCAAAAAAGAAATGTGTAGTACATGGTGAGTTTTAGGTTTGTTTTTTTTTAGACAAATTTTAAAGTAATGGTATCTTAATCTGAAATTACCTTAGATGTTGGTCAATGTTTGTTCAACTGTTTGATTAACTGTTATGTAATCACACTTTGTGCATTTAACACTTGGTGTTTTTAACCCCAGCTGCAAACAGCCCCAGCTGCCCCGAGACTGAATATAAGGAGTGGTAACCCTTGATTAAGACAGGCTACAACTGACTCAATTGGCTTGAATCCACACACGATTGCAAGCATGAGGTTCTATGCAGAATATCGGTGCAATAAGCAAGATGAGACAGTCACATACATTTGAATCCACACACGATTGCAAGCATGAGGTTCTATGCAGAATATCGGTGCAATAAGCAACATGAGATATATAGAACATTTAAGCCAAAATGTATTGTACACTTTGTCATTTTGAGTAGTAGATGTCCATTTCTGAATATCTAATCACTCAAAAATCCTAACATAAATATGTTAACATAAAATATATGTGAGATAACAGGCTTGCAGATAACAT